>CAKAJI010001094.1:0-35536 GCA_916610255.1 Lasioglossum lativentre
CTTATAATATAACGTAATATGCAGTGTATCATTGAAAATACCATGTAATATAACGTAATATACAGTGTATCATTGAAAATACCTTATAATATAACGTAATATGCAGTGTATCATTGAAAATACCTTCTAATATATCGTAGTTTATCATTGAAAATACCTTATAATATAACGTAATATGCAGTATATCATAGAAAATACCATGTAATATAACGTAGTATACAGTGTATCATTGAAAATACCTTATAATATAACGTAATATGCAGTGTATCATAGAAAATACCATGTAATATAACGTAATATACAGTGTATCATTGAAAATACCTTATAATATAACGTAATATGCAGTGTATCATTGAAAATACCTTCTAATATATCGTAGTTTATCATTGAAAGTACCTTATAATATAACGTAATATGCAGTGTATCATTGAAAATACCTTATAATATAACGTAATATGCAGTGTATCATTGAAAATACCTTATAATATAAAGTAACATGCAGTGTATCATTGAAAATACCTTATAATATAACGTAATATGTAGTGTATCATTGAAAATACCTTATAATATAGGGTAATATGCAGTGTATCATTGAAAATACCTTATAATATAGCGTAATATGCAGTGTATCATTGAAAATACCTTATAATATAACGTAATATGCAGTGTATCATTGACAATACCTTATAATATAACGTAATATGCAGTGTATCATAGAAAATACCATGTAATATAACGTAATATACAGTGTATCATTGAAAATACCTTATAATATAACGTAATATGCAGTGTATCAATGAAAATACCTTATAATATAACGTAATATGCAGTGTATCATAGAAAATACTATGTAATATAACGTAATATACAGTGTATCATTGATAATACCTTATAATATAACGTAATATGCAGTGTATCATTGAAAATACCTTCTAATATATCGTAGTTTATCATTGAAAATACCTTATAATATAACATAATATGCAGTGTATCATTGAAAATACCTTCTAATATATCGTAGTTTATCATTGAAAATACCTTATAATATAACGTAATATGTAGTGTATCATTGAAAATACCTTATAATATAACGTAATATGCAGTGTATCATTGAAAATACCTTCTAATATATCGTAGTTTATCATTGAAAATACCTTATAATATAACGTAATATGCAGTATATCATAGAAAATACCATGTAATATAACGTAGTATACAGTGTATCATTGAAAATACCTTATAATATAACGTAATATGCAGTATATCATAGAAAATACCATGTAATATAACGTAGTATACAGTGTATCATTGAAAATACCTTATAATATAACGTAATATGCAGTGTATCATAGAAAATACCATGTAATATAACGTAATATGCAGTGTATCATTGAAAATACCTTCTAATATATCGTAGTTTATCATTGAAAATACCTTATAATATAACATAATATGCAGTGTATCATTGAAAATACCTTCTAATATATCGTAGTTTATCATTGAAAATACCTTATAATATAACGTAATATGTAGTGTATCATTGAAAATACCTTATAATATAACGTAATATGCAGTGTATCATTGAAAATACCTTCTAATATATCGTAGTTTATCATTGAAAATACCTTATAATATAACGTAATATGCAGTGTATCATAGAAAATACCATGTAATATAACGTAATATACAGTGTATCATTGAAAATACCTTATAATATAACGTAATATGCAGTGTATCATTGAAAATACCTTCTAATATATCGTAGTTTATCATTGAAAGTACCTTATAATATAACGTAATATGCAGTGTATCATTGAAAATACCTTATAATATAACGTAATGTGCAGTGTATCATTGAAAATACCTTATAATATAAAGTAACATGCAGTGTATCATTGAATATACCTTATAATATAACGTAATATGTAGTGTATCATTGAAAATACCTTATAATATAGGGTAATATGCAGTGTATCATTGAAAATACCTTATAATATATCGTAATATACAGTGTATCATTGAAAATACCTTATAACATATCGTAATATGCAGTGTATCATTGAAAATACCTTATAATATAACGTAATATGCAGTGTATCATTGAAAATACCTTGTAATATAACGTAATATGCAGTGTATCATTGAAAATACCTTCTAATATATCGTAGTTTATCATTGAAAATACCTTATAATATAACGTAATATGCAGTATATCATAGAAAATACCATGTAATATAACGTAGTATACAGTGTATCATTGAAAATACCTTATAATATAACGTAATATGCAGTGTATCATAGAAAATACCATGTAATGTAACGTAATATACAGTGTATCATTGAAAATACCTTATAATATAACGTAATATGCAGTGTATCAATGAAAATACCTTATAATATAACGTAATATGCAGTGTATCATTGAAAATACCTTATAATATAACGTAATATGCAGTGTATCATTGAAAATACCATGTAATATATCGTAGTTTATCATTGAAAATACCTTATAATATAACGTAATATGCAGTATATCATAGAAAATACCATGTAATATAACGTAGTATACAGTGTATCATTGAAAATACCTTATAATATAACGTAATATGCAGTGTATCATAGAAAATACCATGTAATATAACGTAATATACAGTGTATCATTGAAAATACCTTATAATATAACGTAATATGCAGTGTATCATTGAAAATACCTTCTAATATATCGTAGTTTATCATTGAAAGTACCTTATAATATAACGTAATATGCAGTGTATCATTGAAAATACCTTATAATATAACGTAATATGCAGTGTATCATTGAAAATACCTTATAATATAAAGTAACATGCAGTGTATCATTGAAAATACCTTATAATATAACGTAATATGTAGTGTATCATTGAAAATACCTTATAATATAGGGTAATATGCAGTGTATCATTGAAAATACCTTATAATATAGCGTAATATGCAGTGTATCATTGAAAATACCTTATAATATAACGTAATATGTAGTGTATCATTGAAAATACCTTATAATATATCGTAATATACAGTGTATCATTGAAAATACCTTATAACATATCGTAATATGCAGTGTATCATTGAAAATACCTTATAATATAACGTAATATGCAGTGTATCATTGAAAATACCTTGTAATATAACGTAATATGCAGTGTATCATTGAAAATACCTTATAATATAACGTAATATGCAGTGTATCATTGAAAATACCTTATAATATAACGTAATATGCAGTGTATCATAGAAAATACCATGTAATATAACGTAATATACAGTGTATCATTGAAAATACCTTATAATATAACGTAATATGCAGTGTATCAATGAAAATACTATGTAATATAACGTAATATACAGTGTATCATTGAAAATACCTTATAATATAACGTTATATGCAGTGTATCATTGAAAATACCTTCTAATATATCGTAGTTTATCATTGAAAATACCTTATAATATAACATAATATGCAGTGTATCATTGAAAATATCTTCTAATATATCGTAGTTTATCATTGAAAATACCTTGTAATATAACGTAATATGCAGTGTATCATTGAAAATACCTTATAATATAACGTAATATGCAGTGTATCATTGAAAATACCATGTAATATAACGTAATATACAGTGTATCATTGAAAATACCTTATAATATAACGTAATATGCAGTGTATCATTGAAAATACCTTATAATATAACGTAATATGCAGTGTATCATTGAAAATACCTTATAATATAACGCAATATGCAGTATATCATAGAAAATACCATGTAATATACAGTGTATCATTGAAAATACCTTATAATATAACGTAATATGCAGTGTATCATTGACAATACCTTATAATATAACGTAATATGCAGTGTATCATAGAAAATACCATGTAATATAACGTAATATACAGTGTATCATTGAAAATACCTTATAATATAACGTAATATGCAGTGTATCAATGAAAATACCTTATAATATAACGTAATATGCAGTGTATCATTGAAAATACCTTATAATATAACGTAATATGCAGTGTATCATTGAAAATACCATGTAATATAACGTAATATACAGTGTATCATTGAAAATACCTTATAATATAACGTAATATGCAGTGTATCATTGAAAATACCTTCTAATATATCGTAGTTTATCATTGAAAATACCTTATAATATAACGTAATATGCAGTGTATCATTGAAAATAACTTATAATATATCGTAATATACAGTGTATCATTGAAAATACCTCATAACATATCGTAATATGCAGTGTATCATTGAAAATACCTTATAATATAACGTAATATGCAGTGTATCATTGAAAATACCTTATAATATAACGTAATATGCAGTGTATCATAGAAAATACCATGTAATATAACGTAATATGCAGTGTATCATTGAAAATACCTTCTAATATATCGTAGTTTATCATTGAAAATACCTTATAATATAACATAATATGCAGTGTATCATTGAAAATACCTTCTAATATATCGTAGTTTATCATTGAAAATACCTTATAATATAACGTAATATGTAGTGTATCATTGAAAATACCTTATAATATAACGTAATATGCAGTGTATCATTGAAAATACCTTCTAATATATCGTAGTTTATCATTGAAAATACCTTATAATATAACGTAATATGCAGTGTATCATAGAAAATACCATGTAATATAACGTAATATACAGTGTATCATTGAAAATACCTTATAATATAACGTAATATGCAGTGTATCATTGAAAATACCTTCTAATATATCGTAGTTTATCATTGAAAGTACCTTATAATATAACGTAATATGCAGTGTATCATTGAAAATACCTTATAATATAACGTAATATGCAGTGTATCATTGAAAATACCTTATAATATAAAGTAACATGCAGTGTATCATTGAAAATACCTTATAATATAACGTAATATGTAGTGTATCATTGAAAATACCTTATAATATAGGGTAATATGCAGTGTATCATTGAAAATACCTTATAATATAGCGTAATATGCAGTGTATCATTGAAAATACCTTATAATATAACGTAATATGCAGTGTATCATTGACAATACCTTATAATATAACGTAATATGCAGTGTATCATAGAAAATACCATGTAATATAACGTAATATACAGTGTATCATTGAAAATACCTTATAATATAACGTAATATGCAGTGTATCAATGAAAATACCTTATAATATAACGTAATATGCAGTGTATCATAGAAAATACTATGTAATATAACGTAATATACAGTGTATCATTGATAATACCTTATAATATAACGTAATATGCAGTGTATCATTGAAAATACCTTCTAATATATCGTAGTTTATCATTGAAAATACCTTATAATATAACATAATATGCAGTGTATCATTGAAAATACCTTCTAATATATCGTAGTTTATCATTGAAAATACCTTATAATATAACGTAATATGTAGTGTATCATTGAAAATACCTTATAATATATCGTAATATACAGTGTATCATTGAAAATACCTTATAACATATCGTAATATGCAGTGTATCATTGAAAATACCTTATAATATAACGTAATATGCAGTGTATCATTGAAAATACCTTGTAATATAACGTAATATGCAGTGTATCATTGAAAATACCTTATAATATAACGTAATATGCAGTGTATCATTGAAAATACCTTATAATATAACGTAATATGCAGTGTATCATAGAAAATACCATGTAATATAACGTAATATACAGTGTATCATTGAAAATACCTTATAATATAACGTAATATGCAGTGTATCAATGAAAATACTATGTAATATAACGTAATATACAGTGTATCATTGAAAATACCTTATAATATAACGTTATATGCAGTGTATCATTGAAAATACCTTCTAATATATCGTAGTTTATCATTGAAAATACCTTATAATATAACATAATATGCAGTGTATCATTGAAAATATCTTCTAATATATCGTAGTTTATCATTGAAAATACCTTGTAATATAACGTAATATGCAGTGTATCATTGAAAATACCTTATAATATAACGTAATATGCAGTGTATCATTGAAAATACCATGTAATATAACGTAATATACAGTGTATCATTGAAAATACCTTATAATATAACGTAATATGCAGTGTATCATTGAAAATACCTTATAATATAACGTAATATGCAGTGTATCATTGAAAATACCTTATAATATAACGCAATATGCAGTATATCATAGAAAATACCATGTAATATACAGTGTATCATTGAAAATACCTTATAATATAACGTAATATGCAGTGTATCATTGACAATACCTTATAATATAACGTAATATGCAGTGTATCATAGAAAATACCATGTAATATAACGTAATATACAGTGTATCATCGAAAATACCTTATAATATAACGTAATATGCAGTGTATCAATGAAAATACCTTATAATATAACGTAATATGCAGTGTATCATTGAAAATACCTTATAATATAACGTAATATGCAGTGTATCATTGAAAATACCATGTAATATAACGTAATATACAGTGTATCATTGAAAATACCTTATAATATAACGTAATATGCAGTGTATCATTGAAAATACCTTCTAATATATCGTAGTTTATCATTGAAAATACCTTATAATATAACGTAATATGCAGTGTATCATTGAAAATAACTTATAATATATCGTAATATACAGTGTATCATTGAAAATACCTCATAACATATCGTAATATGCAGTGTATCATTGAAAATACCTTATAATATAACGTAATATGCAGTGTATCATTGAAAATACCTTATAATATAAAGTAACATGCAGTGTATCATTGAAAATACCTTATAATATAACATAATATGCAGTGTATCATTGAAAATACCTTATAATATATCGTAGTTTATCATTGAAAATACCTTATAATATAACGTAATATGTAGTGTATCATTGAAAATACCTTATAATATAACGTAATATGCAGTGTATCATTGAAAATACCTTCTAATATATCGTAGTTTATCATTGAAAATACCTTATAATATAACGTAATATGCAGTGTATCATAGAAAATACCATGTAATATAACGTAATATGCAGTGTATCATTGAAAATACCTTATAATATAACGTAATATGCAGTGTATCATTGAAAATACCTTCTAATATATCGTAGTTTATCATTGAAAGTACCTTATAATATAACGTAATATGCAGTGTATCATTGAAAATACCTTATAATATAACGTAATATGCAGTGTATCATTGAAAATACCTTATAATATAAAGTAACATGCAGTGTATCATTGAAAATACCTTATAATATAACGTAATATGTAGTGTATCATTGAAAATACCTTATAATATAGGGTAATATGCAGTGTATCATTGAAAATACCTTATAATATAGCGTAATATGCAGTGTATCATTGAAAATACCTTATAATATAACGTAATATGCAGTGTATCATTGACAATACCTTATAATATAACGTAATATGCAGTGTATCATAGAAAATACCATGTAATATAACGTAATATACAGTGTATCATTGAAAATACCTTATAATATAACGTAATATGCAGTGTATCAATGAAAATACCTTATAATATAACGTAATATGCAGTGTATCATAGAAAATACTATGTAATATAACGTAATATACAGTGTATCATTGATAATACCTTATAATATAACGTAATATGCAGTGTATCATTGAAAATACCTTCTAATATATCGTAGTTTATCATTGAAAATACCTTATAATATAACATAATATGCAGTGTATCATTGAAAATACCTTCTAATATATCGTAGTTTATCATTGAAAATACCTTATAATATAACGTAATATGTAGTGTATCATTGAAAATACCTTATAATATATCGTAATATACAGTGTATCATTGAAAATACCTTATAACATATCGTAATATGCAGTGTATCATTGAAAATACCTTATAATATAACGTAATATGCAGTGTATCATTGAAAATACCTTGTAATATAACGTAATATGCAGTGTATCATTGAAAATACCTTATAATATAACGTAATATGCAGTGTATCATTGAAAATACCTTATAATATAACGTAATATGCAGTGTATCATAGAAAATACCATGTAATATAACGTAATATACAGTGTATCATTGAAAATACCTTATAATATAACGTAATATGCAGTGTATCAATGAAAATACTATGTAATATAACGTAATATACAGTGTATCATTGAAAATACCTTATAATATAACGTAATATGCAGTGTATCATTGAAAATACCTTCTAATATATCGTAGTTTATCATTGAAAATACCTTATAATATAACATAATATGCAGTGTATCATTGAAAATATCTTCTAATATATCGTAGTTTATCATTGAAAATACCTTGTAATATAACGTAATATGCAGTGTATCATTGAAAATACCTTATAATATAACGTAATATGCAGTGTATCATTGAAAATACCATGTAATATAACGTAATATACAGTGTATCATTGAAAATACCTTATAATATAACGTAATATGCAGTGTATCATTGAAAATACCTTATAATATAACGTAATATGCAGTGTATCATTGAAAATACCTTATAATATAACGCAATATGCAGTATATCATAGAAAATACCATGTAATATACAGTGTATCATTGAAAATACCTTATAATATAACGTAATATGCAGTGTATCATTGACAATACCTTATAATATAACGTAATATGCAGTGTATCATAGAAAATACCATGTAATATAACGTAATATACAGTGTATCATCGAAAATACCTTATAATATAACGTAATATGCAGTGTATCAATGAAAATACCTTATAATATAACGTAATATGCAGTGTATCATTGAAAATACCTTCTAATATATCGTAGTTTATCATTGAAAATACCTTATAATATAACGTAATATGCAGTGTATCATTGAAAATAACTTATAATATATCGTAATATACAGTGTATCATTGAAAATACCTCATAACATATCGTAATATGCAGTGTATCATTGAAAATACCTTATAATATAACGTAATATGCAGTGTATCATTGAAAATACCTTATAATATAAAGTAACATGCAGTGTATCATTGAAAATACCTTATAATATAACGTAATATGCAGTGTATCATTGAAAATACCTTATAATATAACGTAATATGCAGTGTATCATTGAAAATACCATGTAATATAACGTAATATACAGTGTATCATTGAAAATACCTTATAATATAACGTAATATGCAGTGTATCATTGAAAATACCTTCTAATATATCGTAGTTTATCATTGAAAATACCTTATAATATAACGTAATATGCAGTATATCATAGAAAATACCATGTAATATAACGTAGTATACAGTGTATCATTGAAAATACCTTATAATATAACGTAATATGCAGTGTATCATAGAAAATACCATGTAATATAACGTAATATACAGTGTATCATTGAAAATACCTTATAATATAACGTTATATGCAGTGTATCATTGAAAATACCTTCTAATATATCGTAGTTTATCATTGAAAATACCTTATAATATAACATAATATGCAGTGTATCATTGAAAATACCTTGTAATATAACGTAATATGCAGTGTATCATTGAAAATACCTTATAATATAACGTAATATGCAGTGTATCATTGAAAATACCATGTAATATAACGTAATATACAGTGTATCATTGAAAATACCTTATAATATAACGTAATATGCAGTGTATCATTGAAAATACCTTATAATATAACGTAATATGCAGTGTATCATTGAAAATACCTTATAATATAACGTAATATGCAGTATATCATAGAAAATACCATGTAATATACAGTGTATCATTGAAAATACCTTATAATATAACGTAATATGCAGTGTATCATTGACAATACCTTATAATATAACGTAATATGCAGTGTATCATAGAAAATACCATGTAATATAACGTAATATACAGTGTATCATTGAAAATACCTTATAATATAACGTAATATGCAGTGTATCAATGAAAATACCTTATAATATAACGTAATATGCAGTGTATCATTGAAAATACCTTATAATATAACGTAATATGCAGTGTATCATTGAAAATACCATGTAATATAACGTAATATACAGTGTATCATTGAAAATACCTTATAATATAACGTAATATGCAGTGTATCATTGAAAATACCTTCTAATATATCGTAGTTTATCATTGAAAATACCTTATAATATAACGTAATATGCAGTATATCATAGAAAATACCATGTAATATAACGTAGTATACAGTGTATCATTGAAAATACCTTATAATATAACGTAATATGCAGTGTATCATAGAGAATACCATGTAATATAACGTAATATACAGTGTATCATTGAAAATACCTTATAATATAACGTAATATGCAGTGTATCAATGAAAATACCTTATAATATAACGTAATATGCAGTGTATCATTGAAAATACCTTATAATATAACGTAATATGCAGTGTATCATTGAAAATACCATGTAATATAACGTAATATACAGTGTATCATTGAAAATACCTTATAATATAACGTAATATGCAGTGTATCATTGAAAATACCTTCTAATATATCGTAGTTTATCATTGAAAATACCTTATAATATAACGTAATATGCAGTATATCATAGAAAATACCATGTAATATAACGTAGTATACAGTGTATCATTGAAAATACCTTATAATATAACGTAAGATGCAGTGTATCATAGAAAATACCATGTAATATAACGTAATATACAGTGTATCATTGAAAATACCTTATAATATAACGTAATATGCAGTGTATCATTGAAAATACCTTCTAATATATCGTAGTTTATCATTGAAAGTACCTTATAATATAACGTAATATGCAGTGTATCATTGAAAATACCTTATGATATAACGTAATATGCAGTGTATCATTGAAAATACCTTATAATATAAAGTAACATGCAGTGTATCATTGAAAATACCTTATAATATAACGTAATATGTAGTGTATCATTGAAAATACCTTATAATATAGGGTAATATGCAGTGTATCATTGAAAATACCTTATAATATAGCGTAATATGCAGTGTATCATTGAAAATACCTTATAATATAACGTAATATGCAGTGTATCATTGACAATACCTTATAATATAACGTAATATGCAGTGTATCATAGAAAATACTATGTAATATAACGTAATATACAGTGTATCATTGATAATACCTTATAATATAACGTAATATGCAGTGTATCATTGAAAATACCTTCTAATATATCGTAGTTTATCATTGAAAATACCTTATAATATAACATAATATGCAGTGTATCATTGAAAATACCTTCTAATATATCGTAGTTTATCATTGAAAATACCTTATAATATAACGTAATATGTAGTGTATCATTGAAAATACCTTATAATATATCGTAATATACAGTGTATCATTGAAAATACCTTATAACATATCGTAATATGCAGTGTATCATTGAAAATACCTTATAATATAACGTAATATGCAGTGTATCATTGAAAATACCTTGTAATATAACGTAATATGCAGTGTATCATTGAAAATACCTTATAATATAAAGTAACATGCAGTGTATCATTGAAAATACCTTATAATATAACGTAATATGTAGTGTATCATTGAAAATACCTTATAATATAGCGTAATATGCAGTGTATCATTGAAAATACCTTATAATATATCGTAATATACAGTGTATCATTGAAAATACCTTATAACATATCGTAATATGCAGTGTATCATTGAAAATACCTTATAATATAACGTAATATGCAGTGTATCATTGAAAATACCTTGTAATATAACGTAATATGCAGTGTATCATTGAAAATACCTTATAATATAACGTAATATGCAGTGTATCATAGAAAATACCATGTAATATAACGTAATATACAGTGTATCATTGAAAATACCTTATAATATAACGTAATATGCAGTGTATCAATGAAAATACTATGTAATATAACGTAATATACAGTGTATCATTGAAAATACCTTATAATATAACGTTATATGCAGTGTATCATTGAAAATACCTTCTAATATATCGTAGTTTATCATTGAAAATACCTTATAATATAACATAATATGCAGTGTATCATTGAAAATATCTTCTAATATATCGTAGTTTATCATTGAAAATACCTTATAATATAACGTAATATGCAGTGTATCATTGAAAATACCTTATAATATATCGTAATATGCAGTGTATCATTGAAAATACCTTATAATATATCGTAATATGCAGTGTATCATTGAAAATACCTTATAATATAACGTAATATGCAGTGTATCATTGAAAATACCTTATAATATAACGTAATATGCAGTGTATCATTGAAAATACCTTATAATATAACGTAATATGCAGTGTATCATTGAAAATACCATGTAATATAACGTAATATACAGTGTATCATTGAAAATACCTTATAATATATCGTAATATACAGTGTATCATTGAAAATACCTTATAACATATCGTAATATTCTGTGTATCATTGAAAATACCTTATAATATAACGTAATATGCAGTGTATCATTGAAAATACCTTGTAATATAACGTAATATGCAGTGTATCATTGAAAATACCTTATAATATAACGTAATATGCAGTGTATCATTGAAAATACCATGTAATATAACGTAATATACAGTGTATCATTGAAAATACCTTATAATATAACGTAATATGCAGTGTATCATTGAAAATACCTTATAATATAACGTAATATGCAGTGTATCATTGAAAATACCTTCTAATATATCGTAGTTTATCATTGAAAATACCTTATAATATAACGTAATATGCAGTGTATCATTGAAAATACCTTCTAATATATCGTAGTTTATCATTGAAAATACCTTATAATATAACGTAATATGCAGTGTATCATTGAAAATACCTTATAATATATCGTAATATACAGTGTATCATTGAAAATACCTTATAACATATCGTAATATGCAGTGTATCATTGAAAATACCTTATAATATAACGTAATATGCAGTGTATCATTGAAAATACCTTATAATATAACGTAATATGCAGTGTATCATTGAAAATACCTTATAATATAACGTAATATGCAGTGTATCATTGAAAATACCATGTAATATAACGTAATATACATTGTATCATTGAAAATACCTTATAATATAACGTAATATGCAGTGTATCATTGAAAATACCTTATAATATAGCGTAATATGCAGTGTATCATTGAAAATACCTTATAATATAACGTAATATGCAGTGTATCATTGACAATACCTTATAATATAACGTAATATGCAGTGTATCATAGAAAATACCATGTAATATAACGTAATATACAGTGTATCATTGAAAATACCTTATAATATAACGTAATATGCAGTGTATCAATGAAAATAGTATGTAATATAACGTAATATACAGTGTATCATTGAAAATACCTTATAATATAACGTAATGTGCAGTGTATCATTGAAAATACCTTCTAATATATCGTAGTTTATCATTGAAAATACCTTATAATATAACATAATATGCAGTGTATCATTGAAAATACCTTCTAATATATCGTAGTTTATCATTGAAAATACCTTATAATATAACGTAATATGCAGTGTATCATTGAAAATACCTTATAATATATCGTAATATACAGTGTATCATTGAAAATACCTTATAACATATCGTAATATTCTGTGTATCATTGAAAATACCTTATAATATAACGTAATATGCAGTGTATCATTGAAAATACCATGTAATATAACGTAATATACAGTGTATCATTGAAAATACCTTATAATATAACGTAATATGCAGTGTATCATTGAAAATACCTTATAATATAACGTAATATGCAGTGTATCATTGAAAATACCTTATAATATAACGTAATATGCAGTGTATCATAGAAAATACCATGTAATATAACGTAATATACAGTGTATCATTGAAAATACCTTATAATATAACGTTATATGCAGTGTATCATTGAAAATACCTTCTAATATATCGTAGTTTATCATTGAAAATACCTTATAATATAACATAATATGCAGTGTATCATTGAAAATATCTTCTAATATATCGTAGTTTATCATTGAAAATACCTTGTAATATAACGTAATATGCAGTGTATCATTGAAAATACCTTATAATATAACGTAATATGCAGTGTATCATTGAAAATACCATGTAATATAACGTAATATACAGTGTATCATTGAAAATACCTTATAATATAACGTAATATGCAGTGTATCATTGAAAATACCTTATAATATAACGTAATATGCAGTGTATCATTGAAAATACCTTATAATATAACGTAATATGCAGTATATCATAGAAAATACCATGTAATATACAGTGTATCATTGAAAATACCTTATAATATAACGTAATATGCAGTGTATCATTGACAATACCTTATAATATAACGTAATATGCAGTGTATCATAGAAAATACCATGTAATATAACGTAATATACAGTGTATCATTGAAAATACCTTATAATATAACGTAATATGCAGTGTATCAATGAAAATACCTTATAATATAACGTAATATGCAGTGTATCATAGAAAATACCTTATAATATAACGTAATATGCAGTGTATCATTGAAAATACCATGTAATATAACGTAATATACAGTGTATCATTGAAAATACCTTATAATATAACGTAATATGCAGTGTATCATTGAAAATACCTTCTAATATATCGTAGTTTATCATTGAAAATACCTTATAATATAACGTAATATGCAGTATATCATAGAAAATACCATGTAATATAACGTAGTATACAGTGTATCATTGAAAATACCTTATAATATAACGTAATATGCAGTGTATCATAGAAAATACCATGTAATATAACGTAATATACAGTGTATCATTGAAAATACCTTATAATATAACGTAATATGCAGTGTATCAATGAAAATACCTTATAATATAACGTAATATGCAGTGTATCATTGAAAATACCTTATAATATAACGTAATATGCAGTGTATCTGTATCGTCGAAACCTCTCCAACATGGAGAAGTTCCGTGTTTCAAATTAATATGAGGACGTGTAAATTGGTAAGGAATAATTGTAAATAAATAAAACAGAATTGAGCCGAAAAGAATTTGAATAATTTAATGGCTCATTGGGGAAAAAGCCTTACGGCATAAACAACCCCAGAAAATAATATATTACAGAAAAATACAAAGAAACGACGGTGAAGATGTGAGCGTTTATACATGATATTATGTCGTAATTAAACTATTCCGCCGGATCCCATACGAATGAATATGTGTGCCTTGCACAGCTTGGTGGAGACTGGCTCCGTGGGATCCGTCGTATGTATGTGTGCGTATATTAAATACGCATTTTGAAAAGTATATTTTCGATTAACTCTTTCGAGAGTATTTGGGTTTGTGCCTGGCACACCCTAGCAGAGATTGACTCTGAGGACCCATGTATGATATATATGACTTATAAGGGGGTTATGCTTGGCACACCCTAGCAGAGATTGACTCTGAGGACCCCTTGTTAGTCGTATGAAATATAGGTTCGATCGGAAAGTATTAATTCATCTGCCTATGTAAGACAGTATCGCGCACCTCGCTCACACTGCACACGCTCGTACTGCACACGCTCGCGCTCCTCAAGATACTACTGACTTTTTGTCCCTTGTCCAATGAATCGGGAAAAATGTTATTCCGGCGACTTTCTCCGACTCCTCTCGAACGTAGCCTTTTTGATAACAAAGGAAAACAAACATCTGGGTCCAACCGTCTTTTTCGTCTTTCGCTCGAGGACCCCGGAAATACCCCGTCGACACGCAGTCGATCGACCGTTAGGTTTGGCGCGCACATAATTACGTTGGGACCGACCCGCACTAAAATCATAAATAAAGGGCGTCCGGTCTGGTCTATGTCACTAGGCATAAACCGTTCTCTGTCCTCAAGTTTGCATCCTTGACTCGGATACAAAGAACAGGGAAAACCCACTTCGTCGCGGCGGATAATTACGGACGCGGTCGAACATGCTCCCCCCGTTGCGAGTATACGAGCAATAAACCTAATCTTACAAATTTAAGTCACTGCTTATTTCTTAACACAATCGCAGGATTAAAACACAGACAAAAACCAAAGCAATCTTTATGTCTCTCATCAGGTGTACTCAGTTAGTGGACACAATTGGGTAATGTTCCGCTTAACAACGCCGTTGGTGGTTTTAACTGTGGCGACTCGGATTACTCCATCTCGACCGTGGTGGACCTCCATGACTCTGCCCAGCCTCCATCGCATGCAGGGTAGATTCTTGTCCATCAGAATCACAATGGAATCAATTTTGATTTCGCCCCGGGTTTCGTGCCATTTTTGGCGCCTTTGAAGTTCGTTAAGGTACTCCTGGTACCATCTTTTCCAAAAGTCTTGTCTGGCTTTCGAAATTATTTTCCAAGAGTTTAGCCGGTTTTCTGGAACGGAAAGATAGTTATGTTCCGGCAACATCGTAAGCGGTCTACCTACTAATACATGCGCTGGCGTCAACGCGATAGGATCGTTTGGGTCAGATGAAATCGGACACAATGGTCTAGAATTTAAAATTGCCTCGATTTCAATTGCGAGTGTATTTATTTCTTCGAAAGTAAAGAGACGATCACCGACGACCCGTTTAAAATGGTGCTTGAACGATTTGACCGCGGCTTCCCATATGCCTCCGAAGTGTGGTGTCAACGGTGGGTTGAAATGCCAAGCTATTGCGTTGCTTACCGCAAATTCGTTGACGGTTTCTTTAAATTGTTGCGAATCGAACAACGCGTATAACTCACGTAATTGACTGTTGGCACCGACAAAATTGGTACCATTATCTGAATATACGTGCGCGGGCATAGCTCGACGCCCAATAAAACGTCTGAAGGCGCCGAGAAAACCCTCGGTTGTAAGATCGCTTACGATTTCAACATGAACCGCCTTGACCGACATACAAATAAAAATGCAGCCGTACGCCTTTACGCTGTTTCTGTTACGATGCTTTTTCTCCTTGATAAAGAGTGGGCCGAAAAAATCTACCCCGGTATGAGTGAAAACCGCTGTTTCTTCGACACGCGAACTCGGTAGATTTCCCATTTTCGCTTGTAACGGAGATGGTCGGAAACGAATACAACGAACGCATCGTCGTACTATTTTTCTAACTTGATTTTTCCCGTCGAGGAGCCAAAAACGATGGCGAATTGTGTACAGAGTACTTTGAATACCGGCATGGAACGCGCGTTCATGTACTTCACGAATAATTAGGTCGGTAACGTGATGATATGACGGCAAAATAATCGGATGTTTTTGAGAATATGGAATTTTAGCATTCTGCAGCCGACCGCCGACACGAAGAAGTCCGTGTTCGTCCAGAAACGGATTCAACGACGCAAGTCGACAGCCTTTTACTTCCCCCGATTTTGAAATACGACCAATCTCTTCGGAAAATTGCTCTCTTTGAATAGTTTTGATTACGACGCGTTCCGCTCTGCTTAATTCCTCTATACACAACTCGCCTTTGTACTCGTTAGATCGAAGCCAGCGCAAACAACGAGCGATTACATGCACCAGATTTCTACGAGAAGAAAAATTCTGAAAAAATTCAACTTTATCGTGACGTAATGTCAAACATGTATTGCCTTTCAACCCCGGCAACTCCTTGACGGCAATATTTAAACTTGCCGGCCAAGCAGACTCATGTTCACATAACCAATGGGGCCCCTCGAACCACGCCCCGTTCTCGCGGAATGGCGCAGGAAGTTGTCCGCGAGACAATACGTCGGCCGGATTGTCTTTCGTTTTGACATGCCGCCATTCCGCTTCCCTGATCGTCTGGATCTCCGCAACGCGATTCGATTCGAATACCCTCAGGACGGTAGGGGATTTTTTTAACCATTGTAATACTATGGTCGAATCCGTCCAGAAAATAATTCGATCGACTGAGAATCTGAAAGCAACCTCGGTCTCTCGGTAGAGTCGGGCCAACGTCAGTGCACCGCATAATTCGAGTCGCGGTATAGTTGCTTCTTTAAGAGGCGCAACTCGCGATTTGGCACACGCCAGACGAACAAGGATATGACCCTTTTGATTACGGGAACGAATGTATATGCACGCGCCGTATCCGACTCTACTCGCGTCACAAAACCCATGAATTTCAACATCAGTAGGATTCTCGAGCAAAAGTTTCCGATCTATAGACAAATTGTTTATACACGGAAGCTGATTGGCAAAGGTCAACCATTGTGTGTGCAATGTCTGCGGAACCGATTCGTCCCAGTCGAGCTTCGTCTTCCAGCATTCTTGCATGAAAATCTTTGCAGTAAGAATTACTGGTCCGAGAAGCCCGAGAGGGTCGAAGATCTTGGCGATCTCAGCTAAGATTTCGCGTTTCGTTGATTTCTTGGAAGATTCTGATGAATTTACGGTATAAACTAATTTATCCCCTTGCGCGTGCCATCCAATGCCTAAAGTTTTTATGACGGGGCTTTTATCGGTCACGTACTCCGTCCCGAGAATCTTTTCATTTATAGAATCGAGAACGTGGTTGTGGTTCGAGGCCCATTGCCGTATATTGAAGCCGCCGCGTTTCAAAAGGTCGATCACCTCATCGCGAATTCTGAAAACTTCTTCTAACGAATTCGCGCCTGTCAAGAGGTCATCGACGTATAAGTCGCGTTTCAAAACTTCGGAAGCATATGGGAAATTTGCACTTTCGTCATTAGCGAGTTGCTGTATTGTCCGAATGGCGAGATACGGAGAAGACGATACGCCGAAAGTAACTGTATTCAACTCAAATGTTCTTATTCTATCTTCGTGATACCAGAATATGCGCTGAAATGTACGGTCTTGTGGATGGACTAAAATTTGCCGGTACATCTTTTCGATGTCGGCAGTGATCACATAAGAATGTGTGCGGAAACGTAACAGATGTTCAAAGAGTTTGTCCTGTATTGTAGGACCTACCATAAGTTCGTCATTTAGCGAAATATTGTTAGGCGATTTAGCTGATGCGTCGAACACGACACGGATCTTGGTAGTTGCGCTTGTGGCCTTTACTACGGCGTGATGGGGCATATAATATGCCGTTGATGAATCGTCGTTGACCAACGACATATGTCCAAGCGTGATGTACTCCTGCATCACCTTATGATAACCCTGTTTTAGAATTGGATTTGCATTGAGTTTTCGCTGAAGTGCGTGAAACCGGCGTAATGCAATACGTCTCATGTCACCGAAATCTCTACTGCTGGTACGAAACGGTAACCGTACTACATATCGTCCGCTATCATCACGCGTCGTGTTGTCGCTATAGTGTGTTTCGCATAACGATATTTCTGATAATTTCGACGTCTCTGCGTCTACGTTTTCAATCAACCAGAATTTCTCGATTAGCTCCTTCAATTCTGACAGATTGCATGAAATAATTTTATTCTCGGCTGCATCTACTGTACTACCGACTATTACCCATCCAAGCTGTGTTTTTTGCAATATTAAGTCGCAGTTGTCACGAGACAAATTAATTTGCCCTATCGATATCAGCGATAAGGTGGCTCCAGAGCCAATTAAAATATCGACGGGCCGCGGCACATGAAACTCAGGATCGGCAAGACGTATGTTAGAGGGAATTTTTATGGATTCACGTGGAAATACCTCATCAGGTACCGAACCCGTAATTTTTGAGACTGTTAAACATGTTAATATCTTTTGAAAATCGCTATGAAGCGCTCGGATAGTAATCTGAACTAAATCCTTTGACATCGTAGTCATCTCATTAATTGTGTTAATTGGAATTGAGCATGGTTGCGCAGGAAGTTTTAACTGTTGAGCTAAAGATTCAGTCATGAAATGAGCCGTCGCGCAGGTATCGAGAAGCGCCCGAGCTTCAATAAAAGTCCCGTCATGTTTTCGGACGCGAACTATTGCGCTCATCATTAACTGCGATCGAGGGACACGACACACGGCAGTTAATGCGAACTTGGATTGTCATGCTGAACCCGGTTCAGCCGCGTCTTTCGCAGATTTTGGGATGGTCAAAGCTTGTACCGTGGAAGGTTGATGCGCGCTGAAATTGTGTAACAATGAGTGATGAAAACGTCCACAGTTTTTGCATCGTGATGATCGGCATATTCCGTTGTGAGACCGCAAACAATTTCGGCACAAATTTTTCCGTTTTATGATATCCCAACGTTGAGACACGGTTAATTTCGAGAACTCTGGGCAATTGAACAATAGGTGTTGTCTATTACAACAAGGGCAATTACACGCAGCAGTGGTAACGAGGGCACGAGCGCCGGTCTCGATCTTCCGCGTTTTAACCGTACGAAATTCCCGTTCGGACCGTCGCTTGACTCCCGCCTCGGTGTTATCGCGAACGGCACCCTTCTCAAGCGTGAGTCGTCGGAACGTCGTTTCATTAACGAATTTATAAAAATCGTCTAGCGTAGGAAGAGTATCTAGATCTAATGTCTCTTCCCATTTCTCCCTGATTTCGCGGGGCAATGCTCGTTCCAAAAATCGAATGATTAAAGAGCTATCCGGCGTGACGTCTAACGACTTTAACATATTTAGATGTTGGCGGACATCATCAATCATCTTTACGAGTCCGCTAGGCGTGACTTTATTGGTCCCTAAATCGATGATAGCATCCAAATGTTTTGAAACAAGAATGCGCCGTTTTTCGTACGAATCTACAAGGAGACGCCATGCATTCTGATAGTTTTCCGCACTTACATTGAACACTAAAATCTTATTCAACGCGTCACCTCGAAGCGAATTTTTTAAATATATAAATTTTTCCAAATCTGTGATGTCAGTGCGCCCGTCGATCATGGTTAAGAACGTGTTCTTATAGGAAAGCCACTTTTCCAAACTACCGTCAAATTTCGGCAATTCCGCGACCGGCAATTTTAAAGTACGCCGTCGTCCCTCTACTAGGGTCGAATTCAAACACGTGTTGCTGAGCGTCCCATTTACCTGCGCGGACGACGATTCAGCGACTTCCATGGATTTGATTTTACTCGCGATATCGTAATACCGATCCTGAATTTGCTGGATTTCATCTAAATGATCATTGGTAGGGTCGATAATTGCAAGTTCATCATTTAACTCTTCAAAGGCGTGAAATAATTCGGTAACTCGACTCAGCCGCATTTGTAAATTTGTTTTGTCGTACCGACCCGACGCGATGTAGTTCTCTAGCTTTGTCAATTGTTGCTTAAGCGACGTACGCTTTTGACCGATAATAACGATCCTATCCATTATGACTATGCTAAGTATCCGCACACACTGTATATGTAATTACACTAATCTAAATTTAAGAAATACGCGATTAAATTATAATTAACAATTAACTTATCTTTCGTTGATGGACAAGTTCTGCAGCGGGAGGCAAATATGGGCGAGAGGTCCACCGTGTCACCGCCGAGCTGTATCCAAAGTTTATGAATGTTCGTCGTTTTTTATTAAGTTCCACATATAATCACTGAGCACTGTTGTGTCTCTACACCTATTTCACGCACACCGCGTATTAAAATTCCGAAGGAAATGCGTACACACGATACCACGTATAACAGACAGTCTAGATATTAACAAAATATTGAGACTTTATATATACGATATCTGTAAGTGAATTCTGTACTGGATTTGAAAGCACGTTGCTACGACCGCAGTCAGAACAGAAGTGTCCCAATGACCGCGTGCTTTCTTTCAAGGGTCTATTTCCCCCTCCAAGAAAAGCGCTTCCACTACGAAGGCCCTCAACCTCGGAAAAAGAAAACGTCTCGTTCCCTTGCCCGTGACTAACTTCAACGGGCAGTTGCGCTCAATTTTCTAATATTTGTCACACCTTCATCGTTATAACGCTCACACCTCACAGGAGGCACCAAAAAATGTATCGTCGAAACCTCTCCAACATGGAGAAGTTCCGTGTTTCAAATTAATATGAGGACGTGTAAATTGGTAAGGAATAATTGTAAATAAATAAAACAGAATTGAGCCGAAAAGAATTTGAATAATTTAATGGCTCATTGGGGAAAAAGCCTTACGGCATAAACAACCCCAGAAAATAATATATTACAGAAAAATACAAAGAAACGACGGTGAAGATGTGAGCGTTTATACATGATATTATGTCGTAATTAAACTATTCCGCCGGATCCCATACGAATGAATATGTGTGCCTTGCACAGCTTGGTGGAGACTGGCTCCGTGGGATCCGTCGTATGTATGTGTGCGTATATTAAATACGCATTTTGAAAAGTATATTTTCGATTAACTCTTTCGAGAGTATTTGGGTTTGTGCCTGGCACACCCTAGCAGAGATTGACTCTGAGGACCCATGTATGATATATATGACTTATAAGGGGGTTATGCTTGGCACACCCTAGCAGAGATTGACTCTGAGGACCCCTTGTTAGTCGTATGAAATATAGGTTCGATCGGAAAGTATTAATTCATCTGCCTATGTAAGACAGTATCGCGCACCTCGCTCACACTGCACACGCTCGTACTGCACACGCTCGCGCTCCTCAAGATACTACTGACTTTTTGTCCCTTGTCCAATGAATCGGGAAAAATGTTATTCCGGCGACTTTCTCCGACTCCTCTCGAACGTAGCCTTTTTGATAACAAAGGAAAACAAACATCTGGGTCCAACCGTCTTTTTCGTCTTTCGCTCGAGGACCCCGGAAATACCCCGTCGACACGCAGTCGATCGACCGTTAGGTTTGGCGCGCACATAATTACGTTGGGACCGACCCGCACTAAAATCATAAATAAAGGGCGTCCGGTCTGGTCTATGTCACTAGGCATAAACCGTTCTCTGTCCTCAAGTTTGCATCCTTGACTCGGATACAAAGAACAGGGAAAACCCACTTCGTCGCGGCGGATAATTACGGACGCGGTCGAACAGTATCATTGAAAATACCATGTAATATAACGTAATATACAGTGTATCATTGAAAATACCTTATAATATAACGTAATATGCAGTGTATCATTGAAAATACCTTCTAATATATCGTAGTTTATCATTGAAAATACCTTATAATATAACGTAATATGCAGTATATCATAGAAAATACCATGTAATATAACGTAGTATACAGTGTATCATTGAAAATACCTTATAATATAACGTAATATGCAGTGTATCATTGAAAATACCTTATAATATAACATAATATGCAGTGTATCATTGAAAATACCTTCTAATATATCGTAGTTTATCATTGAAAATACCTTATAATATAACGTAATATGTAGTGTATCATTGAAAATACCTTATAATATATCGTAATATACAGTGTATCATTGAAAATACCTTATAACATATCGTAATATGCAGTGTATCATTGAAAATACCTTATAATATAACGTAATATGCAGTGTATCATTGAAAATACCTTGTAATATAACGTAATATGCAGTGTATCATTGAAAATACCTTATAATATAAAGTAACATGCAGTGTATCATTGAAAATACCTTATAATATAACGTAATATGTAGTGTATCATTGAAAATACCTTATAATATAGCGTAATATGCAGTGTATCATTGAAAATACCTTATAATATATCGTAATATACAGTGTATCATTGAAAATACCTTATAACATATCGTAATATGCAGTGTATCATTGAAAATACCTTATAATATAACGTAATATGCAGTGTATCATTGAAAATACCTTGTAATATAACGTAATATGCAGTGTATCATTGAAAATACCTTATAATATAACGTAATATGCAGTGTATCATAGAAAATACCATGTAATATAACGTAATATACAGTGTATCATTGAAAATACCTTATAATATAACGTAATATGCAGTGTATCAATGAAAATACTATGTAATATAACGTAATATACAGTGTATCATTGAAAATACCTTATAATATAACGTTATATGCAGTGTATCATTGAAAATACCTTCTAATATATCGTAGTTTATCATTGAAAATACCTTATAATATAACATAATATGCAGTGTATCATTGAAAATATCTTCGAATATATCGTAGTTTATCATTGAAAATACCTTATAATATAACGTAATATGCAGTGTATCATTGAAAATACCTTATAATATATCGTAATATACAGTGTATCATTGAAAATACCTTATAACATATCGTAATATGCAGTGTATCATTGAAAATACCTTATAATATAACGTAATATGCAGTGTATCATTGAAAATACCTTGTAATATAACGTAATATGCAGTGTATCATTGAAAATACCTTATAATATAACGTAATATGCAGTGTATCATTGAAAATACCATGTAATATAACGTAATATACAGTGTATCATTGAAAATACCTTATAATATATCGTAATATACAGTGTATCATTGAAAATACCTTATAACATATCGTAATATTCTGTGTATCATTGAAAATACCTTATAATATAACGTAATATGCAGTGTATCATTGAAAATACCTTGTAATATAACGTAATATGCAGTGTATCATTGAAAATACCTTATAATATAACGTAATATGCAGTGTATCATTGAAAATACCATGTAATATAACGTAATATACAGTGTATCATTGAAAATACCTTATAATATAACGTAATATGCAGTGTATCATTGAAAATACCTTATAATATAACGTAATATGCAGTGTATCATTGAAAATACCTTCTAATATATCGTAGTTTATCATTGAAAATACCTTATAATATAACGTAATATGCAGTGTATCATTGAAAATACCTTCTAATATATCGTAGTTTATCATTGAAAATACCTTATAATATAACGTAATATGCAGTGTATCATTGAAAATACCTTATAATATATCGTAATATACAGTGTATCATTGAAAATACCTTATAACATATCGTAATATGCAGTGTATCATTGAAAATACCTTATAATATAACGTAATATGCAGTGTATCATTGAAAATACCTTGTAATATAACGTAATATGCAGTGTATCATTGAAAATACCTTATAATATAACGTAATATGCAGTGTATCATTGAAAATACCATGTAATATAACGTAATATACATTGTATCATTGAAAATACCTTATAATATAACGTAATATGCAGTGTATCATTGAAAATACCTTATAATATAGCGTAATATGCAGTGTATCATTGAAAATACCTTATAATATAACGTAATATGCAGTGTATCATTGACAATACCTTATAATATAACGTAATATGCAGTGTATCATAGAAAATACCATGTAATATAACGTAATATACAGTGTATCATTGAAAATACCTTATAATATAACGTAATATGCAGTGTATCAATGAAAATAGTATGTAATATAACGTAATATACAGTGTATCATTGAAAATACCTTATAATATAACGTAATGTGCAGTGTATCATTGAAAATACCTTCTAATATATCGTAGTTTATCATTGAAAATACCTTATAATATAACATAATATGCAGTGTATCATTGAAAATACCTTCTAATATATCGTAGTTTATCATTGAAAATACCTTATAATATAACGTAATATGCAGTGTATCATTGAAAATACCTTATAATATATCGTAATATACAGTGTATCATTGAAAATACCTTATAACATATCGTAATATTCTGTGTATCATTGAAAATACCTTATAATATAACGTAATATGCAGTGTATCATTGAAAATACCATGTAATATAACGTAATATACAGTGTATCATTGAAAATACCTTATAATATAACGTAATATGCAGTGTATCATTGAAAATACCTTATAATATAACGTAATATGCAGTGTATCATTGAAAATACCTTATAATATAACGTAATATGCAGTGTATCATAGAAAATACCATGTAATATAACGTAATATACAGTGTATCATTGAAAATACCTTATAATATAACGTTATATGCAGTGTATCATTGAAAATACCTTCTAATATATCGTAGTTTATCATTGAAAATACCTTATAATATAACATAATATGCAGTGTATCATTGAAAATATCTTCTAATATATCGTAGTTTATCATTGAAAATACCTTGTAATATAACGTAATATGCAGTGTATCATTGAAAATACCTTATAATATAACGTAATATGCAGTGTATCATTGAAAATACCATGTAATATAACGTAATATACAGTGTATCATTGAAAATACCTTATAATATAACGTAATATGCAGTGTATCATTGAAAATACCTTATAATATAACGTAATATGCAGTGTATCATTGAAAATACCTTATAATATAACGTTATATGCAGTGTATCATTGAAAATACCTTCTAATATATCGTAGTTTATCATTGAAAATACCTTATAATATAACGTAATATGCAGTGTATCATTGAAAATATCTTCTAATATATCGTAGTTTATCATTGAAAATACCTTATAATATAACGTAATATGCAGTGTATCATTGAAAATACCTTATAATATATCGTAATATACAGTGTATCATTGAAAATACCTTATAACATATCGTAATATGCAGTGTATCATTGAAAATACCTTATAATATAACGTAATATGCAGTGTATCATTGAAAATACCTTGTAATATAACGTAATATGCAGTGTATCATTGAAAATACCTTATAATATAACGTAATATGCAGTGTATCATTGAAAATACCATGTAATATAACGTAATATACAGTGTATCATTGAAAATACCTTATAATATATCGTAATATACAGTGTATCATTGAAAATACCTTATAACATATCGTAATATTCTGTGTATCATTGAAAATACCTTATAATATAACGTAATATGCAGTGTATCATTGAAAATACCTTGTAATATAACGTAATATGCAGTGTATCATTGAAAATACCTTATAATATAACGTAATATGCAGTGTATCATTGAAAATACCATGTAATATAACGTAATATACAGTGTATCATTGAAAATACCTTATAATATAACGTAATATGCAGTGTATCATTGAAAATACCTTATAATATAACGTAATATGCAGTGTATCATTGAAAATACCTTCTAATATATCGTAGTTTATCATTGAAAATACCTTATAATATAACGTAATATGCAGTGTATCATTGAAAATACCTTCTAATATATCGTAGTTTATCATTGAAAATACCTTATAATATAACGTAATATGCAGTGTATCATTGAAAATACCTTATAATATAACGTAATATACAGTGTATCATTGAAAATACCTTATAACATATCGTAATATGCAGTGTATCATTGAAAATACCTTATAATATAACGTAATATGCAGTGTATCATTGAAAATACCTTGTAATATAACGTAATATGCAGTGTATCATTGAAAATACCTTATAATATAACGTAATATGCAGTGTATCATTGAAAATACCATGTAATATAACGTAATATACATTGTATCATTGAAAATACCTTATAATATAACGTAATATGCAGTGTATCATTGAAAATACCTTATAATATAGCGTAATATGCAGTGTATCATTGAAAATACCTTATAATATAACGTAATATGCAGTGTATCATTGACAATACCTTATAATATAACGTAATATGCAGTGTATCATAGAAAATACCATGTAATATAACGTAATATACAGTGTATCATTGAAAATACCTTATAATATAACGTAATATGCAGTGTATCAATGAAAATAGTATGTAATATAACGTAATATACAGTGTATCATTGAAAATACCTTATAATATAACGTAATGTGCAGTGTATCATTGAAAATACCTTCTAATATATCGTAGTTTATCATTGAAAATACCTTATAATATAACATAATATGCAGTGTATCATTGAAAATACCTTCTAATATATCGTAGTTTATCATTGAAAATACCTTATAATATAACGTAATATGCAGTGTATCATTGAAAATACCTTATAATATATCGTAATATACAGTGTATCATTGAAAATACCTTATAACATATCGTAATATTCTGTGTATCATTGAAAATACCTTATAATATAACGTAATATGCAGTGTATCATTGAAAATACCATGTAATATAACGTAATATACAGTGTATCATTGAAAATACCTTATAATATAACGTAATATGCAGTGTATCATTGAAAATACCTTATAATATAACGTAATATGCAGTGTATCATTGAAAATACCTTATAATATAACGTAATATGCAGTGTATCATAGAAAATACCATGTAATATAACGTAATATACAGTGTATCATTGAAAATACCTTATAATATAACGGTATATGCAGTGTATCATTGAAAATACCTTCTAATATATCGTAGTTTATCATTGAAAATACCTTATAATATAACATAATATGCAGTGTATCATTGAAAATATCTTCTAATATATCGTAGTTTATCATTGAAAATACCTTGTAATATAACGTAATATGCAGTGTATCATTGAAAATACCTTATAATATAACGTAATATGCAGTGTATCATTGAAAATACCATGTAATATAACGTAATATACAGTGTATCATTGAAAATACCTTATAATATAACGTAATATGCAGTGTATCATTGAAAATACCTTATAATATAACGTAATATGCAGTGTATCATTGAAAATACCTTATAATATAACGTAATATGCAGTATATCATAGAAAATACCATGTAATATACAGTGTATCATTGAAAATACCTTATAATATAACGTAATATGCAGTGTATCATTGACAATACCTTATAATATAACGTAATATGCAGTGTATCAATGAAAATAGTATGTAATATAACGTAATATACAGTGTATCATTGAAAATACCTTATAATATAACGTAATGTGCAGTGTATCATTGAAAATACCTTCTAATATATCGTAGTTTATCATTGAAAATACCTTATAATATAACATAATATGCAGTGTATCATTGAAAATACCTTCTAATATATCGTAGTTTATCATTGAAAATACCTTATAATATAACGTAATATGCAGTGTATCATTGAAAATACCTTATAATATATCGTAATATACAGTGTATCATTGAAAATACCTTATAACATATCGTAATATTCTGTGTATCATTGAAAATACCTTATAATATAACGTAATATGCAGTGTATCATTGAAAATACCATGTAATATAACGTAATATACAGTGTATCATTGAAAATACCTTATAATATAACGTAATATGCAGTGTATCATTGAAAATACCTTATAATATAACGTAATATGCAGTGTATCATTGAAAATACCTTATAATATAACGTAATATGCAGTGTATCATAGAAAATACCATGTAATATAACGTAATATACAGTGTATCATTGAAAATACCTTATAATATAACGTTATATGCAGTGTATCATTGAAAATACCTTCTAATATATCGTAGTTTATCATTGAAAATACCTTATAATATAACATAATATGCAGTGTATCATTGAAAATATCTTCTAATATATCGTAGTTTATCATTGAAAATACCTTGTAATATAACGTAATATGCAGTGTATCATTGAAAATACCTTATAATATAACGTAATATGCAGTGTATCATTGAAAATACCATGTAATATAACGTAATATACAGTGTATCATTGAAAATACCTTATAATATAACGTAATATGCAGTGTATCATTGAAAATACCTTATAATATAACGTAATATGCAGTGTATCATTGAAAATACCTTATAATATAACGTTATATGCAGTGTATCATTGAAAATACCTTCTAATATATCGTAGTTTATCATTGAAAATACCTTATAATATAACATAATATGCAGTGTATCATTGAAAATATCTTCTAATATATCGTAGTTTATCATTGAAAATACCTTATAATATAACGTAATATGCAGTGTATCATTGAAAATACCTTATAATATATCGTAATATACAGTGTATCATTGAAAATACCTTATAACATATCGTAATATGCAGTGTATCATTGAAAATACCTTATAATATAACGTAATATGCAGTGTATCATTGAAAATACCTTGTAATATAACGTAATATGCAGTGTATCATTGAAAATACCTTATAATATAACGTAATATGCAGTGTATCATTGAAAATACCATGTAATATAACGTAATATGCAGTGTATCATTGAAAATACCTTGTAATATAACGTAATATGCAGTGTATCATTGAAAATACCTTATAATATAACGTAATATGCAGTGTATCATTGAAAATACCATGTAATATAACGTAATATACATTGTATCATTGAAAATACCTTATAATATAACGTAATATGCAGTGTATCATTGAAAATACCTTATAATATAGCGTAATATGCAGTGTATCATTGAAAATACCTTATAATATAACGTAATATGCAGTGTATCATTGACAATACCTTATAATATAACGTAATATGCAGTGTATCATAGAAAATACCATGTAATATAACGTAATATACAGTGTATCATTGAAAATACCTTATAATATAACGTAATATGCAGTGTATCAATGAAAATAGTATGTAATATAACGTAATATACAGTGTATCATTGAAAATACCTTATAATATAACGTAATGTGCAGTGTATCATTGAAAATACCTTCTAATATATCGTAGTTTATCATTGAAAATACCTTATAATATAACATAATATGCAGTGTATCATTGAAAATACCTTCTAATATATCGTAGTTTATCATTGAAAATACCTTATAATATAACGTAATATGCAGTGTATCATTGAAAATACCTTATAATATATCGTAATATACAGTGTATCATTGAAAATACCTTATAACATATCGTAATATTCTGTGTATCATTGAAAATACCTTATAATATAACGTAATATGCAGTGTATCATTGAAAATACCATGTAATATAACGTAATATACAGTGTATCATTGAAAATACCTTATAATATAACGTAATATGCAGTGTATCATTGAAAATACCTTATAATATAACGTAATATGCAGTGTATCATTGAAAATACCTTATAATATAACGTAATATGCAGTGTATCATAGAAAATACCATGTAATATAACGTAATATACAGTGTATCATTGAAAATACCTTATAATATAACGGTATATGCAGTGTATCATTGAAAATACCTTCTAATATATCGTGTTTATCATTGAAAATACCTTATAATATAACATAATATGCAGTGTATCATTGAAAATATCTTCTAATATATCGTAGTTTATCATTGAAAATACCTTGTAATATAACGTAATATGCAGTGTATCATTGAAAATACCTTATAATATAACGTAATATGCAGTGTATCATTGAAAATACCATGTAATATAACGTAATATACAGTGTATCATTGAAAATACCTTATAATATAACGTAATATGCAGTGTATCATTGAAAATACCTTATAATATAACGTAATATGCAGTGTATCATTGAAAATACCTTATAATATAACGTAATATGCAGTATATCATAGAAAATACCATGTAATATACAGTGTATCATTGAAAATACCTTATAATATAACGTAATATGCAGTGTATCATTGACAATACCTTATAATATAACGTAATATGCAGTGTATCATTGAAAATACCATGTAATATAACGTAATATGCAGTGTATCATTGAAAATACCTTATAATATAACGTAATATGCAGTGTATCAATGAAAATACCTTATAATATAACGTAATATGCAGTGTATCATTGAAAATACCTTATAATATAACGTAATATGCAGTGTATCATTGAAAATACCATGTAATATAACGTAATATACAGTGTATCATTGAAAATACCTTATAATATAACGTAATATGCAGTGTATCATTGAAAATACCTTCTAATATATCGTAGTTTATCATTGAAAATACCTTATAATATAACGTAATATGCAGTATATCATAGAAAATACCATGTAATATAACGTAGTATACAGTGTATCATTGAAAATACCTTATAATATAACGTAATATGCAGTGTATCATAGAAAATACCATGTAATATAACGTAATATACAGTGTATCATTGAAAATACCTTATAATATAACGTAATATGCAGTGTATCAATGAAAATACCTTATAATATAACGTAATATGCAGTGTATCATTGAAAATACCTTATAATATAACGTAATATGCAGTGTATCATTGAAAATACCATGTAATATAACGTAATATACAGTGTATCATTGAAATACCTTATAATATAACGTAATATGCAGTGTATCATTGAAAATACCTTCTAATATATCGTAGTTTATCATTGAAAATACCTTATAATATAACGTAATATGCAGTATATCATAGAAAATACCATGTAATATAACGTAGTATACAGTGTATCATTGAAAATACCTTATAATATAACGTAATATGCAGTGTATCATAGAAAATACCATGTAATATAACGTAATATACAGTGTATCATTGAAAATACCTTATAATATAACGTAATATGCAGTGTATCATTGAAAATACCTTCTAATATATCGTAGTTTATCATTGAAAGTACCTTATAATATAACGTAATATGCAGTGTATCATTGAAAATACCTTATAATATAACGTAATATGCAGTGTATCATTGAAAATACCTAATAATATAAAGTAACATGCAGTGTATCATTGAAAATACCTTATAATATAACGTAATATGTAGTGTATCATTGAAAATACCTTATAATATAGGGTAATATGCAGTGTATCATTGAAAATACCTTATAATATAGCGTAATATGCAGTGTATCATTGAAAATACCTTATAATATAACGTAATATGCAGTGTATCATTGACAATACCTTATAATATAACGTAATATGCAGTGTATCATAGAAAATACCATGTAATATAACGTAATATACAGTGTATCATTGAAAATACCTTATAATATAACGTAATATGCAGTGTATCAATGAAAATACCTTATAATATAACGTAATATGCAGTGTATCATAGAAAATACTATGTAATATAACGTAATATACAGTGTATCATTGATAATACCTTATAATATAACGTAATATGCAGTGTATCATTGAAAATACCTTCTAATATATCGTAGTTTATCATTGAAAATACCTTATAATATAACATAATATGCAGTGTATCATTGAAAATACCTTCTAATATATCGTAGTTTATCATTGAAAATACCTTATAATATAACGTAATATGTAGTGTATCATTGAAAATACCTTATAATATATCGTAATATACAGTGTATCATTGAAAATACCTTATAACATATCGTAATATGCAGTGTATCATTGAAAATACCTTATAATATAACGTAATATGCAGTGTATCATTGAAAATACCTTGTAATATAACGTAATATGCAGTGTATCATTGAAAATACCTTATAATATAAAGTAACATGCAGTGTATCATTGAAAATACCTTATAATATAACGTAATATGTAGTGTATCATTGAAAATACCTTATAATATATCGTAATATGCAGTGTATCATTGAAAATACCTTATAATATATCGTAATATACAGTGTATCATTGAAAATACCTTATAACATATCGTAATATGCAGTGTATCATTGAAAATACCTTATAATATAACGTAATATGCAGTGTATCATGAAAATACCTTGTAATATAACGTAATATGCAGTGTATCATTGAAAATACCTTATAATATAACGTAATATGCAGTGTATCATAGAAAATACCATGTAATATAACGTAATATACAGTGTATCATTGAAATACCTTATAATATAACGTAATATGCAGTGTATCATAGAAAATACCATGTAATATAACGTAATATACAGTGTATCATTGAAAATACCTTATAATATAACGTTATATGCAGTGTATCATTGAAAATACCTTCTAATATATCGTAGTTTATCATTGAAAATACCTTATAATATAACATAATATGCAGTGTATCATTGAAAATATCTTCTAATATATCGTAGTTTATCATTGAAAATACCTTATAATATAACGTAATATGCAGTGTATCATTGAAAATACCTTATAATATATCGTAATATACAGTGTATCATTGAAAATACCTTATAACATATCGTAATATGCAGTGTATCATTGAAAATACCTTATAATATAACGTAATATGCAGTGTATCATTGAAAATACCTTGTAATATAACGTAATATGCAGTGTATCATTGAAAATACCTTATAATATAACGTAATATGCAGTGTATCATTGAAAATACCATGTAATATAACGTAATATACAGTGTATCATTGAAAATACCTTATAATATATCGTAATATGCAGTGTATCATTGAAAATACCTTATAACATATCGTAATATTCTGTGTATCATTGAAAATACCTTATAATATAACGTAATATGCAGTGTATCATTGAAAATACCTTGTAATATAACGTAATATGCAGTGTATCATTGAAAATACCTTATAATATAACGTAATATGCAGTGTATCATTGAAAATACCTTATAATATAACGTAATATGCAGTGTATCATTGAAAATACCTTCTAATATATCGTAGTTTATCATTGAAAATACCTTATAATATAACGTAATATGCAGTGTATCATTGAAAATACCTTCTAATATATCGTAGTTTATCATTGAAAATAACTTATAATATAACGTAATATGCAGTGTATCATTGAAAATAACTTATAATATAACGTAATATACAGTGTATCATTGAAAATACCTTATAACATATCGTAATATGCAGTGTATCATTGAAAATACCTTATAATATAACGTAATATGCAGTGTATCATTGAAAATACCTTGTAATATAACGTAATATGCAGTGTATCATTGAAAATACCTTATAATATAACGTAATATGCAGTGTATCATTGAAAATACCATGTAATATAACGTAATATACATTGTATCATTGAAAATACCTTATAATATAACGTAATATGCAGTGTATCATTGAAAATACCTTATAATATAACGTAATATGCAGTGTATCATTGAAAATACCTTATAATATAACGTAATATGCAGTGTATCATTGACAATACCTTATAATATAACGTAATATGCAGTGTATCATAGAAAATACCATGTAATATAACGTAATATACAGTGTATCATTGAAAATACCTTATAATATAACGTAATATGCAGTGTATCAATGAAAATAGTATGTAATATAACGTAATATACAGTGTATCATTGAAAATACCTTATAATATAACGTAATGTGCAGTGTATCATTGAAAATACCTTCTAATATATCGTAGTTTATCATTGAAAATACCTTATAATATAACATAATATGCAGTGTATCATTGAAAATACCTTCTAATATATCGTAGTTTATCATTGAAAATACCTTATAATATAACGTAATATGCAGTGTATCATTGAAAATACCTTATAATATATCGTAATATACAGTGTATCATTGAAAATACCTTATAACATATCGTAATATTCTGTGTATCATTGAAAATACCTTATAATATAACGTAATATGCAGTGTATCATTGAAAATACCTTGTAATATAACGTAATATGCAGTGTATCATTGAAAATACCTTATAA